>CM060947.1:25627815-25630315 GCA_030765055.1 Mantis religiosa
CCCTGTCCTCCTTGAAACTTTCAAGTCACTCGTCACTTGTCCTTCTTCGCTCCTCGTTTTAAATTTACGTAATACTGAGTTAGAACATGCATCGAAAGGAATATGCCGATCCCGCCTTTGATTCAAGCATTAATACTTTTGCGATTTTATAATTCACTGAATTATGTGGATAATACATTGTCCACCTCCCGTCTTGAAACGTTCAAGTCACTCGTCACTTGTCCATCTTCGCTCCACGTTTTAAATTTACGTAATACTGAGTTAGAACATGCGTCGAAAGGAATATGCCGATCTCACCTTTGCTTCAAGCATTAATACTTTTGCGATTTTATAATTCACTGAATTATGTGGATAATACATTGTCCACCTCCCGTCTTGAAACGTTCAAGTCACTCGTCACTTGCCCTTCTTCGCTCCTCGTTTTAAATTTACGTAATACTGAGTTAGAACATGCGTCGAAAGGAATATGCCGATCTCACCTTTGCTTCAAGCATTAATACTTTTGCGATTTTATAATTCACTGAATTATGTGGATAATACATTGTCCACCTCCCGTCTTGAAACGTTCAAGTCACTCGTCACTTGCCCATCTTCGCTCCACGTTTTAAATTTACGTAATACTGAGTTAGAACATGCGTCGAAAGGAATATGCCGATCTCACCTTTGCTTCAAGCATTAATACTTTTGCGATTTTATAATTCACTGAATTATGTGGATAATACATTGTCCACCTCCCGTCTTGAAACGTTCAAGTCACTCGTCACTTGTCCATCTTCGCTCCACGTTTTAAATTTACGTAATACTGAGTTAGAACATGCGTCGAAAGGAATATGCCGATCTCACCTTTGCTTCAAGCATTAATACTTTTGCGATTTTATAATTCACTGAATTATGTGGATAATACACTGCCCATCTCCCGTCTTGAAACGTTCAAGTCACTCGTCACTTGTCCATCTTCGCTCCACGTTTTGAATTTACGTAATACTAACGAAGTTGTTTTGTGCTTGTTTTAGTGACACCTTCATTTGAATTAAATTCATTTCCAATAGTTTTCCACGTGACACCATTCTCTTTTACATTCGCCGCATTACATTGCTCTTATTTTCCACGGTATCCTTACACTTCGTCAGCAATTCAATTAAAGTTTTCTTCTCCATCGATGAGAAATTTGGCTCACGGCTTTTCTTTACGATTTTGTTCACCCGCCATATTTTTCAGCTGTGTGCAGACGGGAATGAAAACAAAAGCGCATCGCAGTACGTTCAGAAAATAATACGACTCATCCATAGCCTTCTATAGCTGTAATGTCTACAAGTTCCTTGGCGTTAACACGTGTTTGTTAACATTTTCAGAAAACAGGTTGGTGAAATGCAAGAAATTTAACAGTAGTGTTAGCGCTGGGACGATCGTTAGGTTACATTTGTCAACGTCGATTTTAACATCTGTTGGTGAAATCATGTATTTGTATTTCTCTATGTAGAGGTAACTGTCAAATTAAATTAATGCCAGAGCGATTTGAAAGCTTTTCGAAAAAAACTGATGATTAATTCTTTCCTTATTTTAGGTGGTGAATAAAACTATCTCAATATTTCCCAGAGGTGTACATATTTCCGTAAAGCATTTAATTAATTTTGCCAGTGGTTTTTGCTGCACTGTTATTTGCACGAACCTGAACTGTAGCTAACGTCACACTGCCTACCACAAAGTTAACATTGTTGCCAGAAACATTAAGTGTTTGTCGATGTGCATCTGTCGATGAAAACAATTGACTCGCTGGTCAACAAACAGGGAGGCAATCAATATGTAATAATAAGTGAGGCAGCATTAACAACGGCTGCTTCATTTGTTTAATTGATTGTGAACATTGTTTGAAGCAGCAATCACTGTCTCTCATATTTCCGGTCATAACACACGCGCTTAAACTCCTAATTTTGTTGCCAACCTACAGCGTTTCCCTTTATTCTCAACACAGTAAACATTTCAGTTTAATTTAGCTTCTGTACACTTTCTTGCCGGATGGGTGATCATACAAATATTTAATGATGTTGGCAACAATGAAATAATGTTTCTTTTCGAGAGTTTTCACAGTCCCATGCAACAGAAATAACAATTTTTTATTTTCAAACGAGGCTCAATCTCACCAAGATGTGCTTTATCAGAAAAAGAATTAAGTAAGTCTGACTGTGTAAGGGAATACAAGTTATAATTGTTCTATCAACAATGATTGAATAAATTTAATAGTTTTAAACTGAAATATTTTGTAATAGGAAAGAGCAAGATAGTTCTTAAGATTCACGAAAAAGGGGGGTCAATGAGGTCCTTACACTGAAAGCAGAAAACTAGGAAGACCTAAAGCAATGTGAGCAGCAGGGGCATAGGTGTAGAACTGTTCAGAAACACTTACAGGGCTAGAAAAAGAAGTAAGAGTCATTGAAAAAAAAAATATGTATAATTAAGGATATCTTACGAACTACTTGCGGAAATTTAAAGGGAAACCTGA